>OU342745.1:542205864-542208364 GCA_910589775.1 Avena eriantha
GGGTCCACACGTAGTTTGTGAAAAGAACACACATTTAATGACCACTGGTTCATCCATAAGTTGTTTGTGGAAAAGCACACACATGCAATGAATACTGGTTGATCCATGTGTGGTTTGTGGGAAAGAACACACATGCAATGACCACTGGTTGATCCATGTGTGGTTTGTCAAAATCACACACAAGCAATGACTCTAGTGCTAGTTTTAGTATAAGAACTCACATGCAATGACTCTAGTGAGTCCGCATGTAGTTTGTGAAAAGAACACACATGCAATGACCACTGGTTGATGCATAAGTGGTTTGTGGAAAGAACACACATGCAATGACCACTGGTTGATCCATAAGTGGTTTGTGGAAAAGAACACACATGCAATGACTCTAGTTGGTCCATATGTGGTGTGTGCAAAGAACACACATGCAGTGACCACCGGTTGATCCATGTGTGGTTTGTGGATAGAACACACATGCAATGACTCTAGTTGGTCCATATGTGGTTTGTGAAATGAACACACATGCAATGACCACTGGTTGATCCATATGTGGTTTGTGGAAAGAACACACATGCAATGACCACTGGTTGATCCATAAGTGGTTTGTGGAAAAGAACACACATGCAATTACTCTAGTTGGTCCATATGTGGTTTGTGGAAAGAACACACATGTAATGATCGATGTCGTTTACAATATGGCGGTACAGCTCGTGGCTAACATACCCGTCAATTGCAGCGTACTTCAGATTAGGTTCAGAAAGTGGCTTATCGTCCCAGTAATCGTGCCCTAAATGCCTCCACGAACATCTTAGCAATATGTCCTTCATGTCAGCGTACCACGGGTCGATGAGTTCGGAGGCAAGAACGGCCATCCCGGTCTTGCCGCCCTTCGTCCCTGGGATCCAGTAAATTTCCTCTATGTCCAATCTGCACTCCTTTGGGATTCTAATGTTGACAGTCGGGCTTTCAAGCAGTTTATTGTCATTCGTGATGTCAACACTAGTAAATGTTATGTGCTGGTTCACGAGAAAGTCATGAAACAGATCCCTAATGTTTTCGCCCCACCTGCATGAAAATGAATTTAGACAAATAATATAGCAATAACTTTTGCAAACAGACGGTTCAGGAACAAAAAGACAGCAAAGTCTACCAGATCCCGTCAGCCCCCTTCTCGCAAAAAGGCTGGTATATGAGGTCGTGCCCTTTCATGGAGAGTTGCACCACGGCGATCCTACGGTGATCGCGACTGTACTCGAGGTCGAGACCTACGAACCTGTTTTCATTGAACTACAGCCAACTCGTGTAATTATTCAGAGTGTTCCTCACCGTCCGAGGGTCGGTGGTGTAAACGACATCGATCTTCTTCCCGCCATGTACTTCGATGTCGAAGTGCGCCGTTTCTTGCCTACCGTTGTTTCGGACGTCCGGAGCGTCCATGACTACAGGCAAGAGGGAAAGGATACGGAGGAAGAGGGTGATGCGGTGGTGGAGGAAATGGATGAGGCCGTGGAGGAGAAAGACGATGAGGCCGTGGAGGAGGAAATGAGACAGAGAAGTGAAAGATTGGAAACGCCCTAACCAATATCTAGAATGGTGCACGACAGTTTGTATTAGGGTGAAGGTGGAGAAAAATGGCGGTTTTACGCGTCGACGCTAGCGCTTCCTAAAATTCGTTCTGCGCCACTTGCACGCGGTGGAATCAATTCAAACGTAGGCATGTTTGCGCGTGCCGACCTTCACTCACTGACAGGCGGGCCGCACATTTCTCTTTTACGATTTATTTTTTTCACTTCCTCTAGACTATTCCGGTGCTTGCCCTCAATAATTATGCCCCCCTTTTTGTCTTCCACGCGGACGAGAACCGGCGGCGGCGGCGGTTCCTTGCAGATTCACTCCCCACTCGAACAAATGCCCCATCCCTGATTCCACCCCCTCTTGAATCCATCCGCCTCCTTATCACAACGCCTCCATTAATCTACTGGATTCTAGACTCCATTTGCCGCTATGGGTAGAGCTTGGGGTAGCAGCAGGCTGAAGCGAAAGGCATGCGACGACGATGCGGATGGCCAGGGCTACCCCTACCACGAGGATTGGGGATAGCCAAACCTTAGCGCCGCGAACGTGCACAGGATCACCTCGGGGTTGGACATCATCTCAGCCGACCGCCTTGCTCGTTGCATCCCTGGCTACCAAGTAACGATGTGAAACATGGACGAACAACCGTTCGGCACGCCAGGCCTTCTTTACCCCGATAACAGCAAATGGCCAGACGACTGCGATGGCCACGTAAGTTCCAGTATCAAGCTTATTCGTTCAGTCATATCGTTGATTCATATGTGCTGAAATCTCAACGGAATCCTATGTTCCTTTCGTCGAACGGGTTATGTGCACGCGCGGTTTGAACAAATCAAACCATTTAAGACTATTCTGTACAGCGTAAGCTCTGCTCGTACCTGATATTCTGGTATTTTCGTAGTGACACAGTCTTACTTTAGGTGATAGACGAGTT